>JAPMAC010000216.1:10870000-10907500 GCA_028671895.1 Oenanthe sinensis
TCTCCCCGTCGGAGGCGGTGTCGGCTCGTCTATTCCGGATCTCAACGGCCCCCGCCTGAGGCTCCCCCCCCTCAACCGGCTGAAGACGTCTATTACGAAAAAGAGCCTGATCGCATAAAAGCCCGGAAAAAAAGGCAGAAAAAGATGCTTCGGCGGTCTCAAATAGGAAGGCGCTGAGATCCTCACTCAAATAAAAGAGATTGTAGAGGGTGGGAATCATCCGAAAAAAGAAGAATGCATCTCAGAAATAAATAAGACAAGAGAATTCTTTAAGATAAAAAGGCGGAAAAGGCGGCGGGGACTGGAGGGAAAGAAGAGAAGTTATAACACTAGATGCATTAGATAGAAAGTCATTCTTGTGCCCTAGCTCTTTTTCTTTTCTGCTTACTACTAGGGCTTCCAGCACTAATTCCTACGCAACATCGGGTTTCCCCTGTGACCTTCACAGCGCTTTAAAAGCAAAAAAGATATCTTATTTAGCCTGTAAGTCGAAGAGTCATAGAACCCATGCTACTAAGCAAGTCAACTGCCTGTAGAGTCACTCTATCTAAGGTAGCTGCATACGGGGGAAGGGAGAGGCTTATTGCACGATCCACCCAACCCAGCTAAGCTAATAAATGCTGCATAAGGGAGTGGTAGGCCGGCCCCCGCCCATCTGGAGGTGCACGAACATATGCAAAGGGTAAAGAGAGAAGTCCATGGAGAACTACCAAATAGAATGACTTTTATTTGTTCGTACCATTCTGTCATCGATAACTGCTGGGTCGGTTGGTGAGTCACCCCCCAAAAACCATCGAGAAAGGTCAAGCATATCTTTTTTATGAAATGATCAGCGGTTTCATTTATGTTATGCCCTGCCGTGTGTCTTTATTGAGCTTTCTTCACTTCAGCGCCATGCGCTTTGCTTCGCTTTATAGAAGAGAGAGCCTTGTCTTGAGAGCGAAAAGCAAGGGCAAGCGCTAGAAAGGATAGTCCCTCGCGCGAACGACTAAAAAATGGTGAGATCATTAGTGAAAGAAGGACCAACGACGATCCTAAAGGAGAAGAAGGAGTAGGAGGAGTCAGTTTTCTTTGAAGATCGAGGAAAAAATAGGACAATTATGTCATTCGGAAAAAGTATTCTACAGAGGGAAAGCCTGTTACGAGTAAGTGGAGAGGAAAGATCTTCAGAGATTCTTATCTCATTCCATTCCAGTGGCTCAACCAGTAACCAATGGCGAAAACTCAAAAATCCATGGTTTCCCGGTAGAACCCTATTTCGCCCAAGTTGTTTCGGAACCGGAAAAAAGAAGCGGTTTTTCGCACAGCTTGCTCATAGTGCAGGTCCCACTTGTATATTGTATTTGGCCGAAGAAGCATCGGACAGGTTGGAGTTCTTACCTTCTTGGGACTCCATGGACCAAGATCTGCTTTTATTATATGGGCAATACTGATCTACTTTCACTTTAGTAGATCATATGGATGTAGAAAAAACTTATCATTTTGATGAATTGGAAACATCTCTTTTTGATTTCTATTTACCTAGTTCATATCTTTGTTTCGTGTGTTCCCGGGAGGAATTAAATCTCTTAAATCTCGGGATACCACCTAAATAACTGCGGCCAGAGAGTAAAGTAAAATAGGTCTGGAAGAAAGAGTATGAGGTCGGGTCGGATGACATACATCTTGGTTGGTTCCACAGCATGCTCCTCGCTGCCCTATGGAGTAATACGGGGGGCAAGACTCTCTTAGAGATATTAACAACATCTCTATATGGTGACTATCACCTAACGTCTTTCGCTCAACAGCTCATCACTGTTACCGCGAGAGATGACTTGGTCGAAACCCAAGTGCCTTCCTATGGGAGAACAAGTTATCTTCCATGTGGGCGAGGCTTAGTCAAGCACAAGTTTGGGTATTTGCCACATGCTCACTCCTTACCACTAATGGTATCATTGCCAGGCGTGGGAGATCACATTTAGGGTTGTGTTGCTTTTGAGTGATAGATCTGGTCCCATCTAGTCTAGAATAAATATCATATAGAGAAGAGATGGACAAAGAAGTCTGTCAAAAGGGGCCAATAAATAGATGGATCGCCCTTAATGCCCAACAAGTCCCATGCCTTTCTTGGTTGGACCAACCATAGATTTCGTTCCAAGTCTTTATGCATTTTTAGAGCAAGAAGCAGAACTATAGAGATGAAAGTGTTTCAAATGTCGTTCACAGGTATTTTCCATTTTTTTACAAATTCTCCTTGTGATGCAGCGGAACCATGGCAATTAGGATCTCAAGACGCAGCAACACCTATGATGCAAGGAATAATAGACTTACATCACGATATCTTTTTCTTCCTCATTCTGATTTTGGTTTTCGTATCACGGATCTTAGTTCGCGCTTTATGGCATTTCCACTATAAAAAAAATGCAATATCGCAAAGGATTGTTCATGGAACTACTATCGAGATTCTTCGGACCATATTTCCTAGTATCATCCCGATGTTCATTGCTATACCATCATTTGCTCTGTTATACTCAATGGACGAGGTAGTAGTAGATCCAGCCATGACTATCAAAGCTATTGAACATCAATGGTATCGGAGTGCGCCTCTTCACGAGGGTGATTTAAGTGCAACGAAATGCCTTAAAGTTGAATATGGTTCGCGAAGCATCTAGCTTACCGGTAATCTCCCATTCCCGCCGTCGAGAGACTTTCATAACTATAGCATGCCAGAAACGGGGAGTTGAGGTGGTTAGGCCTATACCCCGAAATGCTCCCAGCATAGGAGCCTATGGTTCCATTCTTGTTGTTGCTGGAGGTACACATCCCTCTTCTCAGTATGGAGCGATATACGAGAAATAGATGCTCAGCCTGCAATGTCCGATAACGGCGCTGAAGTAGTGAATCTATCGGCACCATAGCAGTGGCATACAACTTTGGACCTAACGGCCGGTCCAGTAACCTTTCGGAATGGGGGATCCCCGTTGGCAACAACCACGGTAGTAGTTGCGGAACTACTGGGGCCGGGAGAGGACAACCTCTTGTTCCTGTTCCTCTTTCTTCGCTTCGGGGACGGAGGTCCTACGGTAGGTAACAGCAGGCATAAGCAACTTGACCGAAGGGGACCAGCGCTTCTACTCCTCGGTAGAGGAGCCGTTCGCAGCGAGAAGCAAGGGATGTCGTGAACTGTGGGAGGTCACAGAGAATTGACCTATTCATAGAGTGATCCTATGATCGATACAGGATATAGACGATCTCTTTCTTTATTCTATTCTTTTTCTGGAAAAAAAAGAAGGGTAACTCAACTTCTCAGCTAGAGTTGGGGGCGGGACCCGTTGGCATAATGCACGCTGGAACGTGGGAATTCGAGGTCTCATGAACTACTACTAAAAACCAACTTTTTGTTGAATTTGTGGACAAACGATATCCGGTCAGGCCTATGGATGGATCCTTTTAGATCTACGGGGCGGCCGTTCACACGAGCATAGGGAATCTATACTCGAGCGTTCAACTGTGCCCCGGACAGGATAGGTGAGGAATCACTCTGGATCTTCTTTATTGGGGCCTACAACTTCGCCGAGCCCGACTAGCATCCCTTTCCACTGCGCATTTATCGAACAAAGAAGACGACTATAGGATCGAATTCGCTTTCCGTGGTGAACTGGTCGTCCCATACCTTCTGCCTGTCTCATATGTGTGGAACCAGGTCATTTTTGGTTCCAGCCTCCCCCTCGAATACCTAGGGTAGGTAGGGCTGGGTGATAAACGGTTCCCTGTTGCCAATACAAATTCCCCGGCCTTCGATTCCCCTTACTCATAAAGGGTCTTACGGTCGGGAGAACTACCTAACTAAAGAGAAATAGTGTTCTTTCTAAGAGTAGGCGTGGAGAGCTTTTTGCGGGGAAACTTGCAAGTACAGTTTGGAGGGAGGCGGGCGTCGACCCAACCTTATGAGTATTCGGACTATAACAGTTCCGATGAACAGTCACTCACTTTTGACAGTTATACGATTCCAGAAGATGATCCAGAATTGGGGCAATCACGTTTATTAGAAGTGGACAATAGAGTGGTTGTACCAGCCAAAACTCATCTACGTATTATTGTAACACCTGCTGATGTACCTCATAGTTGGGATGTACCTTCCTCAGGTGTAAAATGTGATGCTGTACCTGGGCGTTTAAATCAGATCTCTATTTCGGTACAACGAGAAGGAGTTTACTATGGTCAGTGCAGTGAGATTTGTGGAACTAATCATGCCTTTACGCGTGCGCCCGGAAAGATAGGCCGACTGCTGAGCCCACTCTGGCTCAGCCGCACCACCCAGGGTGCGAGCCACCCGAGAAGCAAGCTATTACAGCGAGCGGCTGGAGTAGTATGGAGCCGAGGAGCAAGGCAGTAGATAAGATAGAAGAAGGGGCCAGGCTCCCGGTGGAGCAGAGGATACGGTTAGGATAACGAACTTGAAACGCGGAGCCCGAGCGGCCGGCGAGCGAGTGGTTAGTGGCCAATAGCGCCCTAGTTGATGGCATTCCTCTCTGCGGCTGGCACTCGAGGAACCACGGGGCACTCCATACAGAGCAAACAAGTCTTAGGGATGAGACGCCCACGCAAGGACCTCAATTCTCATTAGGAGGTCGAACCAAGGACCTATGGAAGTCGGGGCTACCCCGTCCCTATGGGCAACGCAACAGTGTCCTGAAGGAGGAGTTTAGAGGCCTTATAGTAGCACGGACTTTTTTGCTTTCTAGGTCATCCGAAGGGGGCCAGTCCAAGATCGTACTGTTCCTCTACAAAGACAACAGACGCTCTCAACGGCTAGGCGCCATTCTCTTTCTGAGTTCTTCCAGCTTCTTCATGATTTCGTGCCGCGGTGAACAAAAAAAAGAGGGCCATCTCAGCGGAAAGAGAAGGACCTGCAACGGCAGAGACTACTGACCCCCTTCTTGTTCCTAGCCGTCTGTTACGAGTCCGGGAAGCCTCCTCAATATGAGGCTCAAAATAGAGAAGGGCGGACAGGGCTTTTTTTCAGCTTGCTGCTCGTTTTCTCGCTTCCGAGAGGCGAAGGGGCCTGACTTACGGTTTCCAAGCCTGGCGCGAAGGGATTGGATTTCATCTATGATCAGATCAGTGGTAAACCATAGTTTACTTTTTTCGTGGTGTTGTTGACGTTGTTGAAAGCGAATTTTTAAGTAGGCCTCGCTTTTCAGAGCTGCTCCCAGCTCACACTATGGTGGAGGAGGTGCCGTGAAGATCTAGGAGTGTGAGCAGTACGAGCTGAAAGGCTCATATACTGTTTGGAGGGCAGGGGGCATAGATGCCAAACAAACCTGACCCCTATCTATCGTCGTAGAAGCTGTTTCTAGGAAATATTATGGTTCTCGGGTATCCAATCAATTAATCCCACAAACCGGGGAAGCTTAAGCGGAAATGAAAGAGTAGGGTGAGGGAAAAGGGGGGAAGCAACTAAATGGAAGGCTTCGCCCGCTCGCTCGAACGCTCGTTTAGTAGACAGCGAGTGAAGTGCATAAGCCCCTTTATAATATAAATAGGGGCGAGTACTACACGAGCTCGTAAGTAAAGTACGGAACGGGCCTTGTCTACGAAGCGGAGCGACCTCGTCTTGCTTGCTTCTAGCGAAGCTTCTAGCACTAGAGAATAGGCATTCTAGTATGGCAGGAATACTACCTTTTCTTTTAGGTCGACCACTACATAGAAGTGATAGCGAAGCCATATAAAGGCGAGCAGCCCTTATAGCAACAGCAAACGGCCTACTTATATCCTTTCCCCCCTTTATTCGGGGACTTCAACGGGCCTTACAAGCTCATAAAATGGCAATTCTTCACGTTTTCCTCAGACAGTGAGAATGAATTACTTGATTGACATTGAAAGATATGTATACCACACCGAAAAAAGAATATGCCGATATGCTTGATGTACCAGCCAAGCCGGCTCGACCATATACAGTATGAGGGATTCGCCTTTGCCTCAGATAGAAGAACAGCGGGTTGAACAGGACAACCGGGAAGGGAAGCCTATAGATATTTATTTGAACAAAGAAACTTAAACCGGTACCAGAAACCAAACAAGAGATGGAATTCCTGATTGAACAGATGACCGACCTACAATAAGACGAGAATCTAATTCCTAATTCAATTCTCTAAGACGAACTAAAGAAAGGGGTGTCTCTAAGCAGCCAAGGCCAAGAGCAAGCAGGAGGAGTAGTCCTATCTGCCTAGAAGGATTCGATAAAGAGAATGTGAGTGGGCAGGAGATTCATAGACACAGAAAGAGAAGACCAAAAGGAGCAGAAGGCACTCAGTTGTTTATGTGAAATCAAGGAGCAACAGGTTATACTTTTACACTTTCCCGAAGAGAGCTCGAAGCAATAAGATGAAAGATGAGATGAGATGCTAGCCTTAACGCGGAAGATCAATCATTGAGCCTTAGGCCACTACCGAGCAACAATGGAGGATCATAACCACTTGAGAAATGATCCTTACTTGAAAAGGCGGAGACAATACCTCTTGTTTGTTGCGACAAATCGAGTTTCAAAAGCCCATTTAGAAATCACATTTTCAGGCACACCAGAGACATCGGACCCACGAAAGTCCCCCCTTTTTACTAATATACACGGGCTGCTGAGATGATTCTTTAATAAACCAAAACCTGCAATAGAGTCCTTCATTTCTACCACTTACAAGTTGAGAGATGTTCAATTCCCAGTGGCAGAAGAAGGGTGCAAGCTGGAAGGACTTGGACAAGATATTCTTCACTCGGACAGGAGATGCAGCTCGCTTAGCGTCGGAAAGATCCCCCTACATGGGTGTGCTATCAAACTAGGAGAAGAACAGAACTAAACGGATCAATTCCTTTGACTGGTCGTTTCGAGTTTCCAGTTCTTCTGGATTGCTAACGTGATTCGATGACGCCGACGGAAGGAACCACTGGAAGTTCATCCAACTTCGATCTCCTAAAGGCAAGTGCGTAGGCTATAGAATCCCTCTTTCGGCTCTAAACAGCTACTGTGCTTATTTGGTCTATCAACTACTCGGCCAGCTACTGACCCAATTGGGATGGGAGCTTTTCAGTCAAGGTCGTCGGATTTAGAGGTCCTTTCTTTCGCAAGGGTCCAGATCATTCCATTGGGGAGAAACCCTTCCATAACTAGACCCCCTTCAAGTTCTACTTATACGTCTACACGGGTTTTGACTTCTTCCTTCAAGCGTGCCTTATCCCAGTCTGTTGTGAATCGGTAAAGGGATTGGGATAGATGCTCCTTCAGCCGTGGCCTCCGGAGGTTCCACAAGATGACCTGTGGGATGAGCTAGACCAGCCCCTCATCAGTGAAGTGGAGCCTCTGTCGTGTCATGAGCTGAAGGAGAGGCTTACTGTCCTTCTCTCTTCCTTTTCCTACCAAAGGAAGAAAAAAAAGGGGGTCGATCCGCTTTGTGAGGCGGACAGCGGACAAGCTGGGCCTGAGGAATGCCTCCCCGCGAAAGAGGATTCTAATCCTCTAAGAAATAGAAAAGCTAACTCCCAACCCCCGCAAGCGTATGGCCAATTCTGCGCAGAATGCGGCGGTCCTATTAATCAATAAGGTTGCGACATGGAAGCAAACCAGGAGAGGGCCAGGGGAAAGATATATGAGAAGGGGGGCGGGCTAAGATTCAATTCGAAGTAACGTAACAGGATTCGATATTGCACCATCTTCAACTCTTCTCGGGATCCGGAGTTTTTCGAGAAAAGGTCCCATCCTTCAATATCATGATTGGGTCGACCAGGCTAGATCATGAGTGAATAGAAAATAGAAAATGTACATAGCTGTTCCAGCTGAAATACTTGGAATAATTCTACCACTTCTACTAGGAGTCGCCTTTTTAGTGCTAGCTGAACGTAAAGTAATGGCTTTTGTGCAACGTCGAAAGGGTCCTGATGTAGTGGGATCATTTGGATTGTTACAACCTCTAGCAGATGGTTTGAAATTGATTCTAAAAGAACCTATTTCACCAAGTAGTGCTAATTTCTTCCTTTTTAGAATGGCTCCAGTGGCTACATTTATGTTAAGTCTGGTCGCTCGGGCCGTTGTACCTTTTGATTATGGTATGGTATTGTCAGATCCGAACATAGGGCTACTTTATTTGTTTGCCATATCTTCGCTAGGTGTTTATGTAATTATTATAGCAGGTCGGTCTAGTAATTAGGGGGCGGCCGTTCGGTCGCCTATGATACTAGGACCAATAGGTCAAAAATGGGTTTGTGCCGCGGGTGTTGAACGATCTACTCTACACAGGTGTGGGCTTACAGGGCTAGGGCTCATAAACCCTTTCTTTCATTCATCAATAGGGCTCTGGTCGGTCACTTTTCTGGGCCAGGATCAATAAGTGGAAGTCATAAAAAAGAGATCTTTCTCTTCGCACCTCAGATCAAGAGGAAGGGTAGCTTGTCAAGCTGGCCTATATAATAATAATAGAATCTAAATATATAAATACAAAGATTCGCTGTCTTTTAACCGGCTGTTCTTCTTTGTCAACGCTACTAAGGACCTATAGGTTCGCCTTCTTTACTTATGAAAGATAATGAGAACAGTTTATTCAAAAAGGAAAAGGCGCTACTTAGCCCTACATTAGTATAAGTAAGCGGCTGAGTTAGCCTACCCTACTTAATGTATTGTATAGTAGGCGAGCGAGTTAGCGAAGACGCTTAGGCTAATAGAAAAAGAGAGCGCCGGTGCGTAGCCTTCATTCTACTACGCTACGAAAAGGTTACGAAGTCACTTAGCTCGACGTTAGGAGAGTCAAGGGGGAACGCCATACCTACATAGAAGAACCGTTGTTCGCTGACTTTCGAAGGTCTAACCCTTTGCTCCTCTACTGAAAAGGGGCAAAGCCGCTTTGCACCACTGATAGACTACTTAAGATTCAATTCAAAAGGCCCTACTTAGTTTCGCAAGCCTTTGTCATTGTCAGTCAACTAAGTTGGGCCCGAGGCGCCCCCTGCGAATCCGTAAATCTGAGGAGCATGCCGCAACAAAAGGATGGTCCCCTATGCATTTCATTCTTTCCGGAAGGGAAAAAAAGTACCCCCCATCATAGTGAACCTCTCCTTGTGATCGGGATGAGGTAGATGCCTCCTAGCCGGGGGGCGGATCGAATCGGAGTTTCCTTAGGTAGCCACCGACCTATAGTTATCCTTAAACTTCCGTGCTTGGTGGAGAAGAAGCAGACAAAGGTACGCTCGCTTGCTGTCTTGTTCTCTGTCGCGAACTGGGATCGCTTGCCAGCTAGGTCAGATTGGAGCAACATTGTATGAGAACATATTACCCATATTCGGGGACAAGGGGCGGAACGACCTCTCGATCTACTTACTGCAGCCCAGGAAGAAAAACGTCGTCTAAGCGTTCCCTGTTGTTCCGACCTCCCCTACGCCTAGGACGTTGTCTGGGCCCAAGAGCCATAGTGAGTTGTTGTTTCCATTTTTTTTTCGTTGTTGATACCGGCAAGACCCAGCCAGATGATGTCTGCTGGTTGGTAGTGAGAGGACTCTTTGTACCTGCATACCCAAAAGGGGGCGCTGGTTCAAAAACAATCCTTTTTTTCTTGCTCTCCCTTAGCAGCGGGAAAATAGTCTATCTATCTGCCTATCTTTGGTAGATTTCCCCCAACGCAATCCACAGAAATTCCACGAATCCATTGGTGGATAAGTCCGACGACTCAGCAGCAGTGCGGAATTTAGTTTATCGTCTGGTGGATCTGATCCATAGTTAGGGGGCAATACATACCAAAAGGTTGAGAAATGCCCTATAAACTGAGGAGATGGTGAAAAACTCAAGGGCTGATGTATGTGAAAGTAATCATTAACGGTCATGGTGTAATGGCCGTGGTAGATACGGGTGCTACCAATAGCTTTGTGGCTGAGAAGAATAGAAAAGTGCTCTGGGACTTGAGTTGCAGCCTAGTACAAGCCAAATTAAAGCTGTGAATTCTGATGCTCACCAAGTTGGGGCTATGTGGACAAAGACGCGCTTGCCACTAGATTTGTGGTTAGGCGGCGGACGTCCTCTTGATCCATACCTCAGAGGGACTCTCATTGCTAAATTGCAACGCGATTTAAAACCGCGAGATCGTCAAATCATACCTGATATCTACTTTTCACAGATAGATATGAAATAATTTCTTAAGTGGTCGCTCCTCAGGTCATGGATGGAGTCCTGGTTGTCCTTGGTTCGATGGTACGCTGCTTACGCACTTAGTTCGGATGTCACTCTCGATCAATTGATCAACGGGGCACCTGTTATAACAACCACATGGGCCACTCCCACTAAGATCGAATCTTTTGTGAGATGGGGTCGTGTGTGGAAATGTTATGACTTGTGTAGGTCGTTTCAAGGGGTTGGCATTTTATTTTGCCTTCCTATGAAACTATCTTTCCTGTTGGTTGCTTGGTCGGAGGACGCGGGAATAGAATGTTTCTTATGTGTGCTTGGGGTGTTGAACAGCCTCGGGCACACAAGGATGTGGTCGTGTGGCCTTCGGGTCATTCAATCACACCGTCAGAGATTAGCTGCGGAAAGAGCTATTAGCTCTTTTAAAGCTGAGGGAAATGGGAAGAATAAACCCGAGTTATGGGATTACTTTTCCAGTAATAGTTGTTAACTATAGCTTGCTAACAGTAGTAGTTGTTTATGGTTTGCTAACTTAGGTGAACCCGAGGGAAGACTTTCCGGTTCAAAAGCAGATTCAAACGCATAATAGGCAGGCAGAGAAGAAGAAAGCCTAAAGCTGGTAGGGGGTTAGTATTAAATACTATATTAGATTAGCCCAAAACTCTGTTTTTCAGCCTATAAGCAAGCCCACATCTTTAGCGGAAAGGATAGGATTAGGATAGAATGGGACCAAAGCCAGCAAGCAAGCCCCAAGGCTAGGCAAGGAAGGGAAAGCGAGGAATAAAGCAGAAATATGGGGTTATCACATGTGATTTGTACCATACCATTTATAGGTGGCCTAAGCCGAGCCGGGAAAGAAAGAAGAAAGCTTTTTAGCTTGCTTCGGATACTAGGCGCTGTAAAGAATAGTAGTAGTAGCTTAAAGAATAGTAGTTTTAGCGAACTACTAATAGTAGTACAAGGTTGTAAAGACTAGTTGTGTTCTAGGGGGAGAGAGCTTACTCGGCTCATTAGACCCTTTGCTTGCTTGTGTAGCCTATACGAAGCAAGCCAGGGATGAGACTGTATTCCTTCTTTCACTGCTCCTATTCAAGTTCAAGTTTTAGGAAATTCCCTAACCTAATAAAGGTGATAGAGAATAGAATGTCTCCGCAAGTAGAGAAGACCGAAGGGCGAGCAGAGAATGAGAAAGAAGATTGTAGCAGATCAAGTAACGCTTTACCTAGCCTAGAAAAGAAGATCAGACTTAACTTCATACGTAACAGAAAGAAGGAAAGGGCTAGGCAAAAAAGGGTGAATAAGCCGATAGAGAGGGAAGGAACTTCAGAGATTGATTGGTGAGAGACCGGCGATATGTATGTTTCCCATTATAGGGAATTTAACGAGTAGTGAACTACCGGGTAGCGGATAAATGCACCGCCCTATTAGTCTGCTTGGCACTTTCGGGAGTGGATAAATCATGAACTAGCTTTATGGTTCCGTTCCGTAAGGTCCTTTAATAGCTCGAGCTTGAACCAACCTATGGTACTGTCTATGCCCATCATGCTCTTAAGTTAACAACCGCCTATGGAGCTTCTTATCTTCCTGCCCCTGCTCTCTCTGCTGACTCTGCTTCGGGCGTCCCCTCCGACGGTCTATCTGCTACTTAGTCAACAGGCTCTGGTCCCGGATCAAGAAGGTCATCTACCGTTTCACTGGCTCTAGTATTCATGGGCTTTCAAAGAATGCAGACACTGGAAATGGAAAGGAATTGGACTATATGATGGTGGGACAGGCTTTCCCCTATCCACATTTGAGCTTAGAGCCATCCACACGGGTGGGGGGATATTAGGTAGGCTATATCGGAACAGGGAAAGAAACTGGACGGAGTTGTGCTTTTCCCACCTTGGCCAGGAAGAGATGTGAGACGAGGTTCTTCAACCATTATTTTCCTTCAACTTTTAATTCCGGGGTCAAGATCAGGTGGTAGCTTATTTGCTCTTGCTGGTGCTACTGGAGGATCCGGGTCTCGCTTACGAACATCAGAATCTTTCGATCCCAAATATCTAAATCTAGATCACTAGCATCCAGCTCTTCCTAACGATCACGAAAGACAGAACCCCGATCACTAGCACTAGGATCCCTACTTTCACTAACTTACTCCCGATAACGAAGATCCGCATCTCTATTACGAGCATCCGTAACTGCATAGCATCATAATCTTACTATCGATCTCTAGTTGGCCAGCATCAGCGACTTTTATGTTATTAGCATTTACTCCAACTCATTAATGCCATTTTCATACCATACAAGGAATCTCGACTGAGAATGACACCTTATTCGCTCTGCTACAACGAACGAAATAGCAGACCATTGAGGGCGGCTCAAACCATCCAAATTTGCTTTTGACCGGGCCCACTTTCTTTTATTGCTTTATTGAAGCAAAGTGGTGGAAACAGATGATGAGTCCGGGAAGTCAGTGCATTTAGAGTTCACTTCTTTTGGACTTTCTGGAGTCGAGCTACATTGCAAAAGAACGTCAGAGAGTGAGAGTGAAGCTTTGCCCCGAGAGGCTATCTATACAGTCTTTTTTCTATCCTTCTACCTGAGCTGCCCTATAAAGGAATGCTTCTAGGAGTTGGAGATCAACCAGCTCTGATAGAAGAAATGGAATTCTCAACTTAGGAACCTGGCACCTAGATATTGACCTAAACCAATCGCACTAACCGCGGGTCTTCTTTCTTTTTCAAATGATTCTCGCCTGAACCACATATTTATACATCAAGTAATCCTACGATAAGCATTAGGGTAGGGGACATTTTATTTTGTTTTGATTATTCGGTCTCGCCCTCGCCTGATCTAAGTAAGGTTCTATTTAGAATTAGAACGGGAAACGGGGGCCCGGCCCATGAGCAGTAGCTTCGGGCCATCTCCCATAGCTCCTTTTTGAGTTGAAATAGCAAAGCTAAAGGAAGACTAGAGAATCTGAAACAAGCAAGCTAAGCCAGCAGCAAAAAAGCAAGAACCCCAAGCAAGCACGAAAGAGTCCCCGAGCGAGGTTCTGAAAGAAAGACCGGAACCTAACCTGTTGGCTCTGTTACCCGTAAACAAGTTACTGTTATTGGAGATCCTTTGGGCGGGAGTAGGCGTAGGAACAGACTTCATCATGTAGTGGTCGTTTTTCCTAGGTGGGTTTCCTTACATTAATAACAGGTGGTGACTAATGCCTATGATCTAGAGTCTGATTATCGTGATAGAAAGGAAGAGCCAGATGGAGATATAGTGCTTAGCGTAGAACCTGCCGCCCCATGATCACCAATAGCACAAGTTCCATGGCTAATAGTTCGTAAGCTAGCAACAGGAGCAGAAGAGCCTAAAGCTGTTGATCTTGTTCCAGTACGTAGACTTTATTCTGACTATGATTATGCTGTTAATGAAGCAGGACGAGCAGCAATTAAAGACACGGGAGCAGCTCCAGGTCCAGTAGTAGATCCAGCAATTGTTGACCCAGTAGATTATGCAGTTGGTTATTATGATTCTGTTGACCAATAAGCAGCAGCAGTGCCTGTGGTTTACCCAAAAGAAGCAAGGGCATGTACATCAGTAGATCGAAGCACCTGGTTCCTGTCGTTTACCTTGAAGCAGGCAGCACACCACCCGCAGTTAAAGATCGAGAAGCACCAGCAGTCAATCCAGAACCCGGCGAGAAAGATTTTGAAACTCTCCGTTGTGTTAGCAAATCATACGAGTCATAGTTGTTTAGCTCTGAGTCCGTGATTAGTCAGCAGAAAGAAGAAAGCTATACTATCTCCATTAGTTGTCATCTCCTAGGAGTCACCATCCATCTCCATCCACTACCCCCCTCGATGACCGAACCCGAATTCCTTCCAAAGTCATTTTTCCTGACCTATCCTCATAAAAAACCCTCTTGCAACTCACCGAAAAAAAGAAAGGGCCTTCTCCTTTCTCACGTCTGAAATAGCGGTCCGGGTAAAGCTACTACCCTTATTTCGGGAGACTACGGGGGATACACTGATAGAGAAAAAGAGTACGGAAGCGAGAGCGGAGATATAGGCTAGGTAAATGCCCTAAAATCTGTATACGAGGCTCTAAGCACCTGAGCAAAGACCAATAGCAGTTGATCGGGAAGTATATCCTGATTTTCAGTTAGGTTCTTATTAGTAGCAGCCGGCGCCCCTTTGGCATGATACTCTGAAAAAGCATAATTCTTTTACTTCACTCTGAAATCTCTTTTGTCGATCCAGCAGTGGAGATAGAGACAGAGGCTGCTGCATTTGACCGAGTGGAGACAGCTGTGGAAGCAGCAATCCCTATTGCGCATAGCCCTTTTTTGGCCAAGTGAATCAGCTGTTGGGAGCATAGTCTAGGAATTTAGATGAGAGACCCTCTTTTTTTCTATATGCAATTTCCACTCTCGAGCTTCTATACCAACGAGAGAGGATCGTAAGAGGCTCGACTAGGTAGGAGAGGAAAAGAAGTATCGAGACTGGTACGGAGAGGATAGCAGCGAAGCTAGGTGCATTTTGTGGTGATACAAACAAATACGTATGTCCCCTGCTCTCTCCATGTTTTTTCCTGGATCTGTCCCGAACTTCTCCTTATCCGCTCGTCCATCGGATTAACTTCAACTCATGAATCAGATCAACTGGTGATATGGGCAGGAACTTACATAGTGATATCCCTGTGGGAAGGTTCTATGCGCACGAAGAAAAAGGCATTACGACGTCTTAGGCTTGCTGGCCAGATTGAAATCGAAAACTTACTTGGCTCAATTGAAGCCAAACCGGGTTCCTCGCTAGAGTTCTATTGAGATGCCAGTCAACGGTTGGCAGGACTTGTTATACCCGCTTTTGATAAAGGATTCTCGGATAGGCATTATGCCTTGCCTTGATTAGAGTTCGAAAGCCCCAAGTTACAATGAGAAAGCTGATCCCATTCCCATTTCTTTTGTGAGGAAAAAACTCCACCAATTCCAAACAAATAAAGAAGCGCTCCAACCAAAGTCAGGGGGGCACGGCGCACGCATAACAATCCATCATTCATTTGTTGATGAAAGAAGAATGTCGATTTCGTTATGGATGACAATTCATTTGCTTATTGCATTCGACTTCTGCAATGGATCTCGTTTATCTTTCATATGTTAAATGTTCGTGTAGTGAATTCACGGCTAGAGATAGTACATTCTGGGTCGATCAAGGAAGGTAGCGTATACGGGTACTTGGGATTGAGTAGAGCATAGGTTCAATAACTGGGCTTGGAAAAGATAATGAGAATCTCGTTCAGCAAGAGGCTGGGTTTTTGGTCTTTCTACGTTTCCGCTTATGCTCCTTTGATTAGTACTCCAAATTGTATTTCTTTCTTGTTGGTTCGAAGTAATGCTCCTTTTATTTAGCTATGACCTACATTTTTTGGTAAAAGTGCTCATGCAGCTTCTAAGGGATGCCCTCCCCTCCAAGTTGTTTCAAAGTAGCATCTGTGGATAAACGATGGTTAAGCCGCATCGGTGCGGTCGGGATCGCCCGGTACTTGTGAGGCAGAAGAATCCTTGAATAGAAGATCGAGCTTGTGGAAAGTCTTTTTTTAGTACTTGTTAGCGTCCCTTCCCCCTTTCTATGTACCCAGTCTACGAACCTGGCCTAACCTAATAGGCCTTCCATGCCCTGAAAACACCGATGCAGCATGGTTTCATAGTGTAGGATGGCTCTTGCCGGAACTTCTTCACTCAATTATCAAGATTAAAGCTACTTTCTGCTTTTGCTCACCGATGGCTGCGCCTTTTCTCTTTATACGTCCCCGAGACCAGGACTATTCTGATCGAAGCTATAGGCTCTTGCCTCTTTCTTTAGGCGAGCTTATTCACCATTAAGTCTGCATACTCTGTTACTCATAGCGAGTCGCTCCGTCCTCCTATGTAGATATAGAGGCACCTTTTTCATTCTGTCTGGTCTGTCTATCATCACAAACCTAGTGATCTCACTTCCAAGAAGACGCAGAGCTAAGAGTCAAGATGCGGGTTCATCTGACGAGCTGGATTTTGAGAAATGACGTAAGTAATAGATCGAAAAGTACGCTAATCTTTACAGTTTCCATTTTCGTCTATGCATCTTTTGATTCTTCCCATGCTTTCCGTTGTTGGTAAACAACCAAAAAAGTTCTCTAGACTTCTTCACTACTCGTACAGGAAGGACTCGCTTTCTGTCTGGAGGGAATACTTTGTTCGAAAGAAAGATGCCTCAACTGGATAAATTCACTTATTTCACACAATTCTTCTGGTCATGCCTTTTCCTCTTTACTTTCTATATTGCCATATGCAATGATGGAGATGGACTACTTGGGATCAGCAGAATTCTAAAACTGCGGAACCAACTTCTTTCACACCAGGAGAACAACATCCGGAGCAAGGACCCCAATAGTTTGGAAGATATCTTGAGAAAAGGTTTTAGCACCGGTGTATCCTATATGTACTCCAGTTTATTCAAAGTATCCCGATGGTGTAACTTCGCCTACTTAATGAAAAAAAAAATTGGAAAAAGCAGTTTGCTCGTTAGGATCTCTTGTTTCGGAGAAATAAATGGCTCACGAGAAATCGAAAAAAACATATTCTATTTGATCTCGAAGTCCTCATATAGCACTTCTTCCAATCCTGGATGGGGGATCACTTGTAGGAATGACATAACGCTAATCCATGTTCCACACGGCCAAAAAAGCTTCGATGACGTAGACCCTTTGTTCTGACTTTCTTGAAACTCCCTGGTTTGAAGACAGGGCTCGCTTGCTCGAGTGCGAGTGAAGGCTTCCAGTCAGCAGGAGACCCCTTCTGCTTCTGATCTTCTCTCCGTATTCCAAATTCAAAATAGAGTCTATATCGAATATTGCAAGCTTATAGATTGATAGAACTACAAGGGTCTGATCCTTCCTTGTTGAAGGTAAGTAGGCAGTTCGGTGTTTATAGCCCGGATGCGACCCCCCAGAAGTGCAGTATTGTCTCAGCTGAAGCGCCTCTTAGAGTATATAATTTTGAACGAGCGCGAAGAGATTCGCTGGGCCGAGCAAGAGATGGCACGAACCATCGAAAAATCGCGTCAGGCCTACAAGGATCAAATCGAGTTTGTTCAGGAATGTATTCGCATTCTTAAAGGCGAAGATGACGAATAGTAGGGTACTCGACCGGAGGCCGATGAAATAGAATTGAATAAAAGCAAGCCTTGTTATGCTGAAACCTTAATGTTAAGCTAGGAACCCTCCTCAATGCCACTTCTTCCCGTCGCATCCGTCTTCAGGACGATCTAGTCACAGGTTTTCACTTCTCAGTGAGTGAAAGATTTGTCCCCGGGTCTACGTTGAAAGCTTCTATAGTAGAACTCATTCGAGAGGGCTTGGTAGTCTTAAGAAAGGTGCGAGTTTAGAAGAGCTTTCTTTGGAAAAGAAAGAATCTTTCCCATGTCTTTCTTGTCTTGGTTGGAAAAATCCAACTTCCCACAAGTCTTTCTTCAAAGAGCAAGAAGCGGAAGAGAAAATGCAAAGTCTGAATGATACACAGCCCACTTGAGCAATTTGCCATTATTCCGCTCATTCCTATGAAGATAGGGAATTTTTACTTCTCATTCACAAATCCATCTTTGTCTATCTTGCTAACTCTAAGTTCGGTCCTAGTTCTTCTAGTTGAACTATTTTCCCCTCTTTTTATGGAGATAAATTCTGTGGTGGTAAATTCCTCATCATGTTCTAATAATGGAAGTGGGACGAATCGACTCAAGGTACCTGAATTCAAAGAACAGATTCGGGGCTTTATTGTCGATGAAACCCAAGAATACCTCGTGCGATTTAAAGGGGATATTGAAAATAAGTTTACCGACGCTTTGCACCATGTTCAGACCGTACCTTTTCTTGCTCAGTTAATAGCAGGGGTCGAACAGGATGTAGGTTTAACCAAAAATGAATTAACTGTAAAGGACTTAGACATAATTTGGAAGACAGTGCATGGTGAATTCAAGAGAATGGATACCATGGACGGCAATGTGGTGTATGACAATCTGAGAGCCTTAATCAAGGTGGATAGCAAGCGTGGCCCGGGTGGGTAGCTTTTGCTATCTTCTTCTCTGTTTGGAAAGATAGCTCTTTTAGGGAGTCACTAACGTTTCTTCCTTCTTCTGAATCCTTTTCCCATACTTTCACTAGTGATTTCTTAGTTTGACTCACAACTGAAGATTTTATAGCACTCCTGCTATGATGAAAGTTTCATTTTTGATGGCAATTGAAATACAAACTATATAAACAATTACGAGCGCCCTTTTTGCGATCAAGGATGAACCAAATTTGATGCATAAGGGACTCTAGGAAATTGGTTCTTCAGCCAAGATTACTTAGTGGATTCGGGCCTAACTAACCGGTTTCGGGTATGCAATCATGAGCGTTTCATTCAATTTTAGCACTTCATCTTGATCCACTTGCATCTAGGAATAGCTAAAAAACAGACTTCGGAAAAGGACGAGATAAGGGCGCTTCTTCCTAAAAAGAGAGGATTAGACCGGGCAGTGAGTTTCACAATCCACTCTTTCTATTCGCTCTAGCCAGGCTTTCATCCGCTTCTACTTCAACCTCTAGTCTTATTTATAAACTTATTTAAAAGAAAGAGTGAGTGAGAAGTGTGTGCTGCTGTGTAAACGGTATATTCGTAGGATGTTCGATATTCCTATGGATGTAGGACTCTGCTGGTATCCTGTTTGGACTTCGGTCGCCAGTCCCTTTCAAATAGAGCCCTTAAGAGCTCGTTTTTTCTATCTTTTTTCCGGGATTTCTTTTCCATATAATTTAGAATTATTGAACAAAGGAGTTCTACTCGGGCCTCAGTTTCCGACCAGGCCCGGGGAGACTGCTTGAGCCCATAGATGGCTTTTAAAGTCTGCAAACCTTGTTCTCCTCCCTCTTACACAACCGGGGGGAGGACTCATGTAAACTTATTACTGTAGGTCCCCGTTCAGGAAGGTATTTTTAACATATAATTGGAACATAAGCCAATCTCGATCCGCAACCATAGAAAGATCTTGAATTGGCTGTACCCCCACCATAAAGTGGATATATAAGATCTTTTCAAGCTGAATTCGTGCGGCTCCCCTTTCCATCATGGCGGGCAGTGATTCAACATTGGAATCGGTGGTATTCTGAGAAACCTAAGATCCTCGTGAACCTAATCACCGAATAACCTCCTGATATAAGGGCTAGCTGCTGATAAAAAGATGGGCGTTTACTAATCAATAGGGTTGGGGAGATCGGGAAGCGCTGAACCAGATACGAATCCTCTCCTTCGAGAGAAACAGATGCCGTTCATTAGTAATAACGGGAGCTTCTATTCTTATCCCCTATTATCTTATCTGGTAAGCGAAAAAGAAAGCTGCTCAATTGATGCATTGACCCGGAGTGTATTCGCCCGATTGCCAATAGAGAGAGGTGGGATCACCTAGAGGGAAGTAAAATTCCAGATTCTAAGAAGCTCTCTCGTCCGCGAATAAAAAGCCCATAGCTCTTTCTATAGTAGAAAAAGAAGTCGAATTTAAAAGTAGCTAGAGGCCGACATCGTTATCATTATTGGCCTATCTATAAGGGGTCGCTTGGAGGGTACTGTATTTTTGTCCCACAGCGCTCTTGCTATTGATCGGATTGAACGGCTAGCGAACTCCGGCAAGAAAACAATGAAATAGCTCATAGCCAGCCTGGGTTACTTCTCTTACTTATTATTTATGGGATCCCCCTTGGCCCCCTTTGGTCTGAAATAGCCGTACGCACTCTGGAGGTAGAGCCTAAGAATCCTATCTTTTTTGTTGAGTGGAAGTAGGAATGGAGTGGCTCATGCCAGACCGGAGAGATCATACTTATCGGCTAGCTCAATCGCAAATCGGGCATCCCCATGATATATTCAGCCAGCTTGTTAGCTCAGCCTCTTACAGACCCTCGGGACTCGACATTCTTATAGGATTCCATTTCGTCTCCACAAGTTAACCTGTCTGCCCGCAAGGCCCAATCGAAGCAGATTGTCCCCGACCTTAAGGGTTCCGGATAGCGCCCCTTCACTTGTAGTTTCGCTACTCTAAGACATCAACACCAACTCAGGCTCCAGCCCTAACTTCAGCTTTAGATGAAACTTAGAATTAGGCACCAGCCTCGGCCTAGGCATCGGCTTCCTTCTTCGTAGTCTTCTTCTTCCCTCGGATTCGGCATAGCCTTCTTCAGATTATTCATCCTTGTCTTCGTCTCTGTCTACCAGATCGGATCCAATCAAAGCTGTTCGTCCCCCTTCTCAAGTTCCGGAGGGTGGCTCTTCACTTGGTGTTCACTATTCTTTTGTATTGGCACTAACAATGGCACTGACTTTCACTTTGACTTAGTCCTCTGCTCATGAATCTGGCTATCTCAAGATATCCGGATTCCATTCCTTTCTGATGCGCCTTATGTTTCCAAAAGGTAAGACTTTCCCCTTCCAGGGTGACTCCATTTGCCCGAGCCCTAATCGAGGAATGGCAATCTCGTTTCGGCCTGGCCTTGTCTCTTCTCTCTGAAGGCTGTTCCTATTCATATTCAAATTGTTAGATAGCTTCTATCTTTCAGTTTCTATCTTTGGTTCTCGAGGTTCTCAAGTTTCAATCCAGATGTAATGGATTGTATTTCACCCTCGCGATAATAGCTATATGGGTAAATTGCTTGATGATCTATCCAAAAGGAGCCGTGTCCATGCGGTTTTCCTCTCTCGCATAGAGCCAACCTTACTCTATGTGCTGTCCTGGGTGGGCTACCATCCTTTTCCATTCCACTACTTTACATGTTAGCTCGTCTCTGTCTTCGTCTTTGTGTCTGCCGATTCAATTGATGCTGCTCGTCCGTCAGGATGGCTCGACGTGGATCCCTATTCTTATTCCTAGTTCCACCTTCTTGACATAGTTTCCGTCTCTTGAATACTAACTTTCTGCAGGGGTGGATTGAGCGGTGGCAACGTCCGAAAGGTATAATTTAGTAGTAGATGGCCCCTTCCCTTCCGTGTTTGAAACGACTTAAGAGCGCCTCGCCTTGGTCGGCGAGAAGAAACATAGAAAAGAAAGAAGGTATGAAATCCTTAGCTCCACCACGTGTTAAGCATACGAGAATTGAGACTGCTACCAGCCCTGGGAATTCCATAGCTGTTAGCTCTGACCCCAAAACATCCAAGGTACCTTGAAATGACGAGGAGCTCGCATGAACCCATATCCACCCATCTTCAATCAAGAGAACCGGAACTAGCTGGAAGAGAAAAAGAAGTAGACTAGGACTGCCTTTTAGCATTAGCTGGCGGGGAACTAAGAGATAGTTCAGCAGGAAGGGAAGGAAATATTCAACTTAAACTTCAACTCGCGTAAAGGGAGAAAGAAAAGAACTGGAAATGCATAGGATATACTCGATTAATTTATGAATGAAAATCGCAACTACTGGTACAATTGATACATACGGGTACTACTGGCCCACTATCGCTAAACGGAATGACACTCTTGTTATACGGAATCACACTAGCACTCTTAGCTCTTTAGCTATTACGCTTGGTAGTAAGGCGAGGAATGATAGCAAGAGTGCTTTACGAGAAAGAACCCTTTACCCTTTTTCTCTTTGACCTTGACCTAGCCCTTGCTTTGCTCGCTCGTTTGACGCCTTGACTGGCTAACTAAGAGACTAGTCCCCTTCCTGGCTTGAAATGATGTCTCTTGCTGAAGTGTTTGGGAACATCAGTTAGACCAGACATTGAGCCTATTGAAAGCACATTGAAATTCCTGCTCCTAGACATTCAGATTAAGATAATAGTGAGAGCAATAGACAGAGAAGTATAGAATGCTATTGTTTCAGAATCCAACACTTGTAAACTCATATCTCCAGGGACGGACGTACCTTAGATTAGAAGCCCATACATAAGGATAGGGACTGAGCTTAGGACTGCAGGAAAGAGGATAGCCACTAGGCCTAGAGACACACGCACTAAAAAAGATAAGGGGAAAAGCCCTCCTACTGAGCAAGATCATTAATGAATAAGGAAGCACTTAACTTAGGGCAGCCAGTCTCTCTTCACGCTGCAAAGAGCCTTGCTATTTGCATTCATCCTTGTAACTTACCGAAGTGAGGAAAGCCACATTGGGGATCGCGAGTCGGGAGGGTGGCGAAAATATTGTGTGTGTCAGCGAAGTCTTTCCGGGGTTGAAAGCACGGGTTGGAAGCATGAGCGATGAGCTTCTCGACTTCGATCTTTTTCTTTTCTTTTAAGTTATGGGTTGATTGTGACCTAGTATAGGACTGATCCAGGGTAATTCAAAGGCTAAGCCCAAGAATTACAATAGTTCACTTTTTCGTTTTAGTTGGATACTTCAAGCCAAGATCAGAACGATGGGTGGGGGATAGGGGCATGCATGCGTCCAAGAGCGTATTTTCTCGTTGTTGTTTGTAACAGAACATTATTAACAATAAAAATGGCTGGTTCTATTTTCATGCTTCATGTTGTCGCCTTCGAAATCGATGCTTAAGTCGATCCACTTGTATTGGTGGTCTCTCTCTTCCCTCATCGCATGCGCTTTGCTTCGACCAGGGTGCTTTTAAGCTGGCTTCTTTCTTTGATTGCCCGGTACCTTCCCTCTCTCCGGTCTTCTGTAACAATCTGAGCTTTCACTTTATTATATTATGCTATTCTTTTGGGGATCCTAGGTGGGGAAATAGCTATAGCCAAGTGGTGCAGAACAAAGAGGAGTGGGTCTCTACACAAGCAGGCGGTCTTCAAACGGAAACGCTTGGAAGAGGAGAGAGAGGTTCTGAAAGAACGACCGATAGGGAGAGGAAAAAGAACTCCCAGCGTAATTGGCTTTAGCTCTTGCTTTTTTAACAACCTTAGTCTATCTAGTCTATCTAGCAGGACTTTTTTAGTTAGATGCCCCACTACAGCTTCTCATCTCTTCTTGATAATCTAGGAAGTTCTTCCAAGAACTACTAGCGGAGGTATTGATCGAGTATAGCCGAGCAATTAAGGCCTTCTCCTCGATACTAATCTAGCCTTTTGAGACTAAGTGTTCGAAAGGGGCACCACTCCATGATCGCACTCTGTCTTCGTTCTCATAAGTCACTTTAGGACGATCAAGAAAAGAATAAAGCAGGATTGTTACTCTACTTGGATTACATATGTATTTTCTATAACACAATTCTTTCTATCTTTATGCAAGCGTCATAATCAATTAGCAAGTACTGCTATGAAGAAGCGTGGTTTCTTATATAAGATATTTCTTATGCACCTACGGGCCAGCTGCCTTCGTGTCTCTTGCCATAGAACAGTACTATATATTTTGTGACAAGTCCTATTCTTGTTCTCATTCGGCGAAGCCTCACAGCTTATCTACTCTATAGTGTCTTTCTTTGTGCAAGAGATATAGTCTAGTAGCAAGTATATGCTTATACAGCTATACAGTCTAGTAGCAAGTATTGCTATTGACTCTATATAGCTTTTATCGTTCATATACCGAAATGGTTACTCACTTGCAATCGTTCATTCGCGGATACAAGCTAACGCTTTTGGGCTAACGCTTGTCTCCCCGCATTCACTACCATTGTGATATATCGTTCGTATACCGTATATAGGTATACTCACTAGCTTTCTTTGTGCAAGACTTCGACACTAGAAAAGCTGAAAGAGCTAGAAGAAAAAGAAAGATAGAGAGGCGCAAAGAACAGATGTGCAAATTATTACTATTATTGGGATAAGAAGATAGAGATTGCCAAAAGAAAACACTTTCAAAGAAGCTCGGAGCGAGAGGGTATCGGTAAAGAAGAAAAACCACTGTTTAGTTTAGATCCTGAAAATGGCCCTTTTTTTATAGTTGGAGAGATGCTTGGAATAGCCTAGTTGCGTACCCAAAGAAATCACCCAAGGCACCAGGTTACTTTCTTTCTAATTGGGAGCGAAGGAACTTCCGGGCTTAGCTCTGCAGATCTTTCTCGGGAAGACGACGGTGCTATTTCATCTGTTGGTCGTTTAGTTAGGCCATTTGCAATAGCTAGTTTAGTAAAGGCATGCCTTACTTAAGGCAGCGAGTAAGCCTTATCATAAAGGGGTAGGCAGGTCTAGGGGAGGAAGAAGGAGTTGTTCCAGAACCCGCAGGCAGAATAACCTTTGTTGGAAGAAGGGCTGCTGGTATCACATCAATCACTCTTAGACTCAACGCTGTGAACAAAACTCAAGCTTTCGCGTGGCAAATGCGCTTATCTTTACCTTCTCGATCTGAGAATGATTACGCGTAGTAGCGGTCAGTCCTTTTCCTGTTAGATAAGCTTTTCTGTGCACCGCACTTTTGATTACTCCCGCTTTTCTTTCTGTCTGTTCATACTGGTGTGTGCTCTTAGCCACAATCTAGACTTCTATCCTACTTGGCTTATTCATCTGCATTCTCCCCATGCCCTTGCTTTAACAGCCGCTGTTAATGTTAGTCATTTCTTGGTGGTTGAAGACATGCAAACAACAAAGCAAGCAGCACAGTTCCATCGTTCTGGCCCACCTCCCGGAAGTCCTTCACTTGATAGCTACACACATTGCGGGTATTCCTCTATGCTCTATGTGCTCAGGCTGTACATTCATTTTCTACCAGTTTATGGGCAGTAGCAATAGCTTCATCCTAAATTTGTGGATCTAAGTACTTCATTGAAAGGGAATCCCGAATGGACTCATTGTTAGCAACAATAGTGGTTACCTCAGTCACATTATCCAACACTGAAGGCTGAAGCAGAAGCAACAAATTACGTTAAAGAGGAACCTACCTATATCTTCTCTATGCCCTCCATTCTCAATGCGGCTTACTCACTGTTCATCAACATATCTTTCTTCTTCTTTAGCTACCCCTTATTTCATAAGCTAATGTTACGACCTATGTACCATAATTCAATGTTCCGACTTCAGACCTGGATCGACTACTGACCTGTATGTCGCCATTAACCTAACCTTCTAGCCTCTCTTGTTGTTCCTAATCCGCATGAGAAAGCTTCTATTCTTTTCATGGCGTGACTCGATTGAAGCCCTTCTTTCTTTGTAGATATGTAATCTGGAGGTTCAGAAGCTGATTGTAGGACTCTAAAGGCTTTGAATCAAATACATTCTATGGCTAAAATTTCTATTCTATCGCAAGAATGGGATAGACAGTGGATGGAAGCCTTTTGGAATTCGCTACTGAACCCCTACCATACGGATGAACTTAGAAGTTCATCAAGTTCAAAACAAATAGATTCTTCTGATCTCCGCCCGACACGTTGATTGGGCGCATCTTAATGATCAAGAATGTGATTCTCTGCAGCTACACCTAACGAATACGAATAGAGACCTTTCCTTTGGCTTTCCTTTTCTTTGCTTTTCTGTTACCTCGTAACCACCCTTTTACCCTGCCTCAGACCATCTTTCTATGCTTTTACTTTCCGGCTTGGCTGGGGATGGCTTTTCTGGGAATCCGTCTTCATCCTCTTCCCTGACTTGGTTTGCTCCGTTGTGAAAGAATCTGCAGGAGTGAACTGTACTGCTAGCGAGGAGGGTCCATTTTTCTCTTTCCTTGGACATTGGTAAATCCGTCCCTCTCAGCTCTCCTAGCGATGTCACCTATTCCCACCCAAGGAATTGCTATTACTTATTACAGACAGACCGGTCCCACAATTGATTCTGGAGGGGGCCCACCCCCCGGCCACTAGTCACTGCTCTTATTCTATTCCCGTTAACTCTTTCTTGTGGAGGTTTTCCGCGTAGGATCCTTCCTATCCTTGTTTGTGACTGATCCCTTATGTCTCCGGACTGCTTACGTACATACCCATTTTTGGAGGCATGATAAAGTCGTAGTTGTTTTCTCACTTACCTTTCATTCTGCTCCAACCAATTCAACAAGGAATAAAGACCTTAGACTATCCGTTTCTCCTGGCAATACATGGATCTGGAATAAACCTTTAGCTACATGAGCTTAATTGGGAATCACACTCAGTAGAAAGTAGAAAGAGGCTTCTTTCTGCATTGGGAACGAATGGAACCCATTACGAATAGAATGAACTTCATTGCTATTTGATGATTTTCACTATTTGATCATTCATCTAGCTACAAGGGCCAATTCAGATTCCTTTGCTCTAAAGAGACTGCGGCAGATGAGTTACTTTATGAAATAAGGAGCTGAGAGAGCAGGAGTTTAGAACCAAGCTGATCAAGAGGGAGGGCAATTAGGAGCCAATTTCCGATTACCACCTAAAGATCCTCCGAAAGGCACCATAACGATAAATGTTCCAATGACTAGCTCGAGTTCAGTTCAAGATTTTATTCGCGTTTGCCTAGTTCTTGGGCTAAGAAGGCAATGTCAATTGTTGGACCTACTGCTACTCCGTATACGAGGCTTTTGGTGTGCCTTCTTCTCTTACGGAGGTTCCACTGAAGACTGTGAAACTCGTTCCACTTTTGTCTGTTCTTTCATTGCTATTTCGTTCGTTGTAGCAGAGCGAATAAGGTGTCATTCTCAGTCGAGATTCCTTGTATGGTATGAAAATGGCATTAATGAGTTGGAGTAAATGCTTCTCCGTTCGAAAGTAAGAACAACTTCCATCTGACCGCTTTCACGCTTCCTGAATCCAGCCGGTGAATCTAATATGAATAGTTCGCCAGGGGGAATTTGATCTTCAGGTAAGGTGCGTATTGTATAGGATAAAAGGATGTGAATAGGCCTCTTCTCCACCTAGGCGAAAGATAGGGCTAGAGGCGAGCGCTAGAAAGATAGGACTTTCCGAACAAGCCTAAAGCTTGAATGAGACACCGGGCATCTATCTTCTTTTCTTTCACATTTCCCAAAACTCATTCGATTGCTCGTGACGGGATAGAGAAAGATGGGGGTAGGGACTTTTGATGTAAGGTAAGATGCTAGCGGTCTAACTCGGGTAAACAGATGAGCCGGTTATAGTAGGCAGGCTTCTATCCGACAGGGTTTGATGGTTGATATCGGATAGGAAGAGAGAGATGACATTTCTAGTGAACCCAAGAAAGGAATGTAATCGAAGAAGCCAGCAAGAAAGCCAAGTTTGAAAGTAAAGGCATAGATAGATTTCTTATTCCATCATCCAGTTTAGGAGAGGAAGGCATTCCCCAGTATGCCATCATCCTGAAAAAGGTGTTTGTTCTATTTTTTGCCTTTCTATTAGTTCGTTCGCTAGTTTTCTAGTTCGCTTTTGAGCTTTCATCAGCCCATTGGTTAGACAACTTACACCCACTTGCCATGCCTTTTTGCAAGGCTTATACTTTTCTATGAAGAGGATTGCTAACGCTCCGCTTGCAGGCGAGAAGTCAAAATCCAATGAACAATGAATATGACTTTTTGGGTCTAGGAATATGTAAGGTACTTCCTTTGGAATGATCATAGATCCTTGGTAGTCGTTGTCAGTTTTTAGCCCGGAGTGTCCTACTGTTGTGTTGATGAAAGAGCTCGTGTATGAATGAATCATAGTGAGCTGGTACAGAAAAGAACCTGTCTTTCAGAAACGGGGTGGTGTAAATGTTAGGCAAGCGAAGCTATAAATCTTCTTTCATTAGGGACGGGTTTCCCAAGAAAAAGAACTCAAAATGCTCTTTCAGTCGCTAACCCTTCCCAGCGACTTAGACTCCCTGACTGGGGATATTGTAATAATACAATAAGGAATACAATAGGAAGCAGCTTTTTCTCTCAACTTCTTCTCGAGGAAGCTTATACCTTCTAAAAAGGGGTTATCGGTTCACCAGTTGTAGTCGGAGAAAGAGATGTGGCAGACATTGATCGGTTCATTGGGGCCGGGCTAGCAAAGGTGCGAATCCTTTTAGCCAAAAGGCCCTGGGTAAGCAATCAAACCCCATAGCGACTAAGGCTATACAGCTTTCTGCCTTGCCTAGGAAACCCTCTTCTTACAGTTTGTCCTTGCTCTAACTTCTCTTTCTCCCGAGCTCCAAGGCTCCTATGTGGCCCGGCAATTACGCTCTTTCGCTTCGCTTTGCTTCTCTTTCTCTCGAGCTGAGCAATCTAGGTGAATCACTTCCAAATCATGTTCTAAAATCTTTAATTTTAGCTCAAAAAAGTTGATAAAACCCGTCTTTTTCGATGAAAATATATAATTTTATCAAATTATATATCTTATGATAGTAAGAAAAGAGAACTGCTAAGGAAAATCTTTCTAGAATAGAAAGATAAGCTAAAGCTAAAAGATGGGGTTTTAATCCCAGAAAGATAGAAAAATAGGTTTCAATTCGCAGAATCGCAGAAACGGAAATAAGCTATAAAATGAAGTCCCAACTAACACAAATTTGTCTAAACGAATAGACAGAAGGCAAAGAAGCATGAAATGCAAGAAAAGAGTTAGCACTGAGACCTTTCTCTTAAAGACGGAGAAGTTCACGTAAGTAAGCTAGAAAGAAATGTTGTCCAGCTAGCGATTTAAGCTAGAAATGAAGTCCTAGCTAGTACATCTAGCGAATGAGAATTCGGAATTTACTCTTACGTGAAAGTAAAGCAGAAACTCAGTCTACGCGAAAGCATCCTCTGTAGCCGAGCTAAGGGCCCACCCTGTGGGAACCAACTAGTCTGCGGGGAACCAACTCGTCTGCCCATTCCATTCGCCCCGTAACTGAGAACCTTGCCTTCGACAACATACTATAATATGTATGTGTCAATCAATTACATTCCATGTAATGTCTAAGAAAGAGCGCTGCCTGTGAAGAAAAGCGAGAACCTACTCGCGGTACACATGCGCTGCTCTGATTCGTGAAAGTGTAAGGAGCAGATAGAACATCAGAACTTGCACTGAAAGCAAGGAGCTACTCAAGGGAAGGGAATCGGACCTGTAAGGTAAATCTGTAGTCAAATAGGTGTAAAAAGCTAATAAGAATCCCCTACTGGATCACCTTCACCTGAACTGGAAGCTCACGAAGGGAATAGGACTTGAACTGGAAGGCCAGAAAGACTAGTTTCTTCAGCGAAGTTGCTCGTGAGGGCAAGCCAGTCTGTTTATGAGAACCCTTGAGAAAAGCCAAGAATCGTACCCGCTTCAAGTAAAGCAGGGGACAGACAACTACCCGTACCAGAACTGAAAGCAAGACAAGCAAGCAAGGCAAGCCTCCTTTTGACTTTCAAGAAAGCATTTAGTAGGAGTAGCATCAAGAAAGCCAGTATGCTCGTCCGCAGTTAGTATTTAATTCTCGTTAACTCTTTGGTCAAGGGCTGCAGCAGTACATCAAGTCCCGCTGCGTGTGAACCTCCTTCTTTTTTCTCGTGCAAGTGAGTTTAGGTCAATCCGCAGTTAGTTTCTCTAAGCGTTGGCCTTAGTAGGAAGCTTTTTAGTTCTATGAGTGGTGGAGTAGTCAAGGTCGCAGGCAGACATGAAGATGAGTACCCCCTTTTTTTTTATACCAAGTATTACTAACCTTATGGTAGTTCGGAAAGAAATAATTGTTTATTTTCTTTTTTGACTATTCTTTCCCCCTCTAAGTTAAGCCTACCACGCTTTGCTTCGCCCCTCTCCTTTCAGGAGAGCTTCTTCGCCTGCTCTCCTGCAAGCTGTTGAATCACTACAACTCCCTTTCCCGGGCTAGCACAAATATAGACGTTCCTGCAATCAAACTTAAGGCTAAAGGAGCAGGCGGGTCTCGAATTCATTCCTGTGTGTGTCGGATTCTGAACCCCCTAACTTTGAGAACAGACATTTTCGGGGATTATCCTTCTTTAGTAGATTCCTCTCGTTGAGTCGTAGACTCTGATCCTACATATACTTCTAATATGAATAGAAAATTTATGGTTGGTGAAAGATGTCATTCAAAAAGCCAATCCTAAATATGCGCTAACTAGCTAGCTTTCTCATCTTATTCGCCTGCTTTTTTTGTTTTGGTCTAGGGAATGAGCTATTGTCCTTCCTATTAGCCTCAGCCTTTCTTTTATTAGTCTTATTAGCCTTAGTTTTCTTACTTAGGCTTGTTTTTGTAAAGAGTTTGTTGAATAGTAGGGGACTTACTGGTAGATTCTTCTTAATTTGATGGATTCATACTCTAAATTTTACTTTAATTCGCTTTCCTACCGCAAAGGCGCATTTCGGCTTCTTTCTTTCTTGGCGCCTGAGCTCCCCTTCTTATTTAAAAAACTTGGCAAGAAAAGAAGACTACTATTTGTTTAGTTGCGGGGAGACCCTTCTTGTGGAATGTCCTCCAAAATAAACATAAATTCAGAATCTAATATCAAGTATCGAAAAGTAGAGATATAGTGTGAAGGTTGGTTCAAGGGTACTATAAAGGCGGAAACCTTACCAATATAAATAAGGTTAGCCGGATCAAGCAACTTTCTTTGGAATTTATCCCTACCCAACCACCAACCCTAGGCTCGTAGAGTTGTTGCTTCTTGAGTTCTGGGAGGAAGCGAAGCCTTTAGGTCCCACGAAACCAGATTTGGAATTAGCATCAGACAACTTCTGACTATAAAGCTTAGTATCCGGGGACTCGTACTCTTTCCCCTGGCTTGATAAGAATGCCTGCCCAGGTTATGGACTTGATAAGTTAGCCTTGAAACTTCAGAAGAAAAAGCTAGTTCGAAGGTGGCCACATCTCCAACCCTATAGCTATAGGACTGGTAACACGGGCAGCCAACGCCTTAGCTGTCTTATTCGACATCGGGGTTTCAAAGCTACTTCTAACTCTACTTATGCACCAGGCACTGCCCGAACCAAACCAACATTCGTCGATTGATTCACGGGAATTGCCATCATTCTAGCACCAAGCCTCTCTAACTCCCATCGTCACTCCCGGCCACAGGCCAGGAATTCCATCCATATGCGCTAGCTTTGGCCGAAACTACTTAATCTTCCGATTCCTAATAGTGTTTAAAGATGCAAGTGAGTATACATTTCGGTATACGAACGATAAAAGAAAGAGTGTATAGAATGCAATGTTGTTAGGTAGTTTCTACCCTAATGGGGATCGCTGTCTAGTTCCAATGCGCTATTCTTTGGCCTATCCTTCACGAGACCTTGTAACCTTGTTTCAATCTGATCCCGCAGATCCGACACTGGGGCTGATCCCTTTCCTGTTGATGCAAGTAACTGAACTGCCTTAAGATACGAATGATAGCCTTTTATCTTGCTCGCGCGCGGGCTATTTCTTTTCTTGACTAATTCAGCCCTTGACGAGTTGGTACAAGAGATGGCGCATTTCGCTGAGGAGGAGGCATCCATAGTATAAGAATCGGGCAAGCCCCGTCTTTCGTACCCTTGGGATGAGCCAATGCAGACAGTAAGTAAGATAGCTGTAGAGAAAACAAATTCATCTCAGGTCTTAAAGTAAAGGCTGCTAACCCTATTCCTAGTTGGTATCCCGAAGCTTCGTTTAACGACGTATTCTAAGAGCTATCCATCAATATAGATGGAAGAACCAATGTGGCAGAGGAAGTGGTTCCGTTGTCTCAGCCCCCATAGGTAGTCAATTCCTTCAATAAGAAGGAGCTAGCCTATCCTGCCCCTTGCTTGTGATCTTGATCTTGGAATTTAACACTCCGACCCGTAAAATATTTTTACTCAATCAATATCTTAGTCAATCGCCTTTCCTACTTCGATTCCAGCGAAAGTGGTTGGTCAATAGCTTCAAAGTGAGTTAGCAGAAGAGATTTATCCCAACATGTCAAGGAAGGGCCACACTAAAGTATGGGTGCCTTGAGAAATGGGTTTGGTTCGGGCAGCTAGAGCAATGGTTTTTCTAAGACCAGCTCTGTTGCAAAGACTTTCTCCTCGGGTTCGTATTAGCGTATTCGGCTCTGTACCCAATGCATCCTACCTTCCATCAATGGGACCGATGTAGGGCCCAATCATAGTCAAAATCAGACTTCAATCTTGGCAAAGGAGTCGATAGTGAGAATCCAGTATAAAGTAAAGTATAAATAGAAATCTTCCTGTTGCTGAGATGGACCCTTTTGTTGATGAAGAGATAGCGCCAATTTCCTTCACAAGTGCTTCGAATGCCTTTTCTCTCGAAATCGGACATTGATAGGAAGAGATTCGCTATGGGTATAGGATCTCAAAGGCCTTCTCCTTGGGTCTTGAAACTCCTATTCATTTAGCACCTTCTAACCTAACATCTATTCTTGACTTTTTTCCTTCTTAAAATGTTCACAAATCCGCTTAAAGAAATCCCCCAAAGATAATGCTTTCACCTTGCAGTCCCTGCGGTTCCACCACGGCATTTTGATTGGAAAGTGAAGTACAGTTCTGATCAGTGCAATGGGCGGGAAATACATGTGACCTTTTTATTGATAGTGGCATTTATTGGGTCTCGATCAGCTTATAAATAGAAAAAGACCTCTTTCTGATGCCCGCTTTCTGGTGACCTGAGCTTGCCTTGAGCCTTTACTTGCTTCTGAAGCAACCCCGCTGCTTGATGTTCTTCCGAAGTTGCTAATTTCGTTCCAACGGCTATTTTTACGGGCTTATATCCCACTAGAAGGCCTAGGAAGGAACTCAGTAAGCCCCATTCACTTATCTACTAATTCGGACACATTAGACTCTATCCAACTCATTAACCTCCACACAACTCATCTGCGCTCGCACTTGGTGTCCTACACGGTTGCTTGATGTTCTTCTGAAGTAGAAGTAGCTAGTTTTGCAGCTCTTTTAGCCGTTTGGGCATTAATGTAACGGGGATAAGACCTGTGGAGTCCCTTTTGTGCGATAGAGGCTAAATAAGTAGGTTGAAGAACGAAGTCTAGTGCCAGTGGTAGAATCTCTTAGTTGTTAACAAATCCCATCCGATTCTCGTATATCAGTCGTTTAAGTGCCTTCAACTATATACGTTGATAGGGGATAACTTCTTTGCTAGCTACCAGCTAAAGGTGATACTATCTACAACTCCTGAAAGAAGGCCAAATAGTGTCTCATCCGACATTCCCTCTCTAAGGAATGCTTATTCAAACCATTTGTATTCACTTTATAATTTTATTCTTTATCTCTTTCTCCTTGCTGGAAGGCTGTTTCTGAGCGGAAGGAAAGTAGAGGTAGTGGGTCCGAAGGAGAGAGTAGATCTCTGCTCTTATCGTTAATTAGGTATGCCTCCAGATCTGAATTATACCCTAGGCCTATTATTTAGGGGTGCGATCCCCTATCTCTAAAGGGCAGCACTTCATACTATGGGGTTATATAATCTCCTTGACCTTTCGATTGAGGGTATTCAGTAGTGGGCTTACCAGAAGGTAGGATGTGATTTAAAAAGGGGAAGCCGGTCCCCTTACATAGCCATAATAGTCAGTTTTTTCGAAGTAGCTGAACAATTGAATCGGCTGGTATAGAATCAGCTGCACATTAATCGAATCTTCCTCTATTCTATCAATTCAATTCTTTTTTATGTCCACATGTTTGCTTTAAAAAGGAAGTAAGGCTACCTCTGAAGTTTGAGAACCAGCTGGAACTTGGATTGCTGACTAATCTAATATCCTATCAAAGAAGATGAACTTGCGGGTAATATACTGTAAGACTGACAGGCTTCGAATGAGGCTTTGAAGAAAAGAGATAGAGGTTCTCAAGAGCGGATCTTCAAGAGCAAAGCCCTTCAAACTGGGGAGAACAGTAAGAGCTGATTTGTCTCAATTAGGCGGCGTGGAGAAATGCAATCCCGCAAAGGATTGTTCATGGAACTACTATCGAGATTCTTCGGACCATATTTCCTAGTATCATCCCGATGTTCATTGCTATACCATCATTTGCTCTGTTATACTCAATGGACGAGGTAGTAGTAGATCCAGCCATGACTATCAAAGCTATTGGACATCAATGGTATCGGAGTGCGCCTCTTCACGAGGGTGATTTAAGTGCAACGAAATGCCTTAAAGTTGAATATGGTTCGCGAAGCATCTGGCTTACCAGTAATCTCCCATTCCCGCCGTCGAGAGACTTTCATAACTATAGCATGCCAGAAACGGGGAGTTGAGGTGGTTAGGCCTATACCCCGAAATGCTCCCAGCATAGGAGCCTATGGTTCCATTCTTGTTGTTGCTGGAGGTACACATCCCTCTTCTCGGTGTGGAGCGATATACGAGAAATAGATGCTCGCCTGCAATGTCCGATAACGGCGCTGAAGTAGTGAATCTATCGGCACCATAGCAGTGGCATACAACTTTGGACCTAACGGCCGACCCAGTAACCTTTCGGAATGGGGGATCCCCGTTGGCAACAACCACGGTAGTAGTTGCGGAACTACTGGGGCCGGGAGAGGACAACCTCTTGTTCCTGCTCCTCTTTCTTCGCTTCGGGGACGGAGGTCCTACGGTAGGTAACAGCAGGCACAAGCAACTTGACCGAAGGGGACCAGCGCTTCTACTCCTCGGTAGAGGAGCCGTTCGCAGCGAGAAGCAAGGGATGTCGTGAACTGTGGGAGGTCACAGAGAATTGACCTATTCATAGAGTGATCCTATGATCGATACAGGATATAGACGATCTCTTTCTTTATTCTATTCTTTTTCTGAAAAAAAAGAAGGGTAACTCAACTTCTCAGCTAGAGTTGGGGGCGGGACCCGTTGGCATAATGCACGCTGGAACGTGGGAATTCGAGGTCTCATGAACTACTACTAAAAACCAACTTTTTGTTGAATTTGTGGACAAACGATATCCGGTCAGGCCTATGGATGGATCCTTTTAGATCTACAGGGCGGCCGTTCACACGAGCATAGGGAATCTATACTCGAGCGTTCAACTGTGCCCCGGACAGGATAGGTGAGGAATCACTCTGGATCTTCTTTATTGGGGCCTACAACTTCGCCGAGCCCGACTAGCATCCCTTTCCACTGCGCATTTATCGAACAAAGAAGACGACTATAGGATCGAATTCGCTTTCCGTGGTGAACTGGTCGTCCCATACCTTCTGCCTGTCTCATATGTGTGGAACCAGGTCTTTTTCGGTTCCAGCCTCCCCCTCGAATACCTAGGGTAGGTAGGGCTGGGTGATAAACGGTTCCCTGTTGCCAATACAAATTCCCCGGCCTTCGATTCCCCTTACTCATAAAGGGTCTTACGGTCGGGAGAACTACCTAACTAAAGAGAAATAGTGTTCTTTCTAAGAGTAGGCGTGGAGAGCTTTTTGCGGGGAAACTTGCAAGTACAGTTTGGAGGGAGGCGGGCGTCGACCCAACCTTATGAGTATTCGGACTATAACAGTTCCGATGAACAGTCACTCACTTTTGACAGTTATACGATTCCAGAAGATGATCCAGAATTGGGGCAATCACGTTTATTAGAAGTGGACAATAGAGTGGTTGTACCAGCCAAAACTCATCTACGTATTATTGTAACACCTGCTGATGTACCTCATAGTTGGGTTGTACCTTCCTCAGGTGTAAAATGTGATGCTGTACCTGGGCGTTTAAATCAGATCTCTATTTCGGTACAACGAGAAGGAGTTTACTATGGTCAGTGCAGTGAGATTTGTGGAACTAATCATGCCTTTACGCGTGCGCCCGGAAAGATAGACCGACTGCTGAGCCCACTCTGGCTCAGCCGCACCACCCATCAATCACAGTCTAGCAATGGACGAGGGAATAGCCTTTCCGAGAGAAAATACAGTACAAAGACGAGAGGAAAACTTATTGATGTAGTTGCTTGTAGTGATTTCATCGAGATTGGATTGGTGTTGACCCGAGGAGGACGGCTAAGAATTTCTATTAAAAATAGCGGACCGATGGGGTCTCGACCAGGTCATCATAAGAAAATACTGTAAATCTTTCCGAAGTGAGAGAAGGGGGGAAGGCGCGCTACAACTAACATAACAGCCAGCTGAAAAACGTTAGCTAGCTAGGCTAGCGCGCAATGGTATTCTCTGATAGGGGCTCGCTTCTTCAAGCTCCGCCCAACCTATACAAGGTGCTGCTCGCTTTCTCTCAGCCACTAGTGGCTTATGTAGTGGTCGGCATTCCTACGTGCTCCTCCTTATCCCCCCACTTAAGAATCCAAAGGTTACCTTTGGATGTTGTCGTGACGCTTTGGTTACGAAGGTTACCGGGGTCGGATGGATTCAGTCAGCGAAAGTCCCCCCAACTCAATCAATATCAACAACATGTCGTGACCAGTTAGGCTTGGTTTATTTTGTCATAAAATAAAAGTAGGTTTCGGGGGTTCATTGATTAGTACACCTCAGGTGCTGGTAAGGTCGGGACCGTGGTCGTCCGTCTCCGGTTTGCCGGCCGAGAATATTTATGAGATTGACCAGCCAGCTGGGTTGGTTTGGCTTTTCTTTTCTATTGAAAAGGAGTCAGCTGTCTGCGCGAGTCACCTTCTTCTAGGCTCCGCTGGACGACACGGCATTCTCGTTCAAATAAATAGAGGCCGGCCGTACTTGTGATGGTTCCCAAGGATCCAATATGACCACTTAGGTCTACGTTGCCACGATATTGTTATATGGAAGCGGGCGGAAGTTCGGCCCGGTTTTTGGTGTCGTAGGGGAGGGATTTACCTTTCTAACGCATATTCAGTCGTACCGGCATGGCCCCACTTATTTGTTTTCGATCGGAGCATCAAGCAGCGCAACCCGGTTCTACTTGACTAAGCCCGTGCTCGTCCATGGAGGGAATTTGCTTTACCCAACTAACTTTTTGATAACAAGGCAGAAACCCCCGACCCGACATTCATTAGTTTCGAATGAAGAGTGCTCCTCCCTAGTAAGCACCTACTCCTATCAAAAAGCGAGACTTTATTACTAAACAAGCAAGAAAAGCCCTTTACTTTCTATTAGTCAAGCGCTAATGAGCGAGTAAAGTATACGTAACGAGGCATTAGAGCAACGGCTTTCAGCTCAATCCGTCGCTTGTTGCCCTTTATTGAAACTCAAGGAAAGCCTTTCTCGATACCTTTTCCTTAAAAATAGAAAAGGTGATAATGCGCTCAAGCAACCTATCTTACTAATAATAATGAAGGCCCTTATCTAAGCCCTATCGTTGCGTTGTAAAGCTACAGCTCGAAAGCCGGCCTTACTTTCTATTCTATTAGTAAAGGGCCTTTTTCAATAAGGCTCGCGCTAGGCGCTCACGTTTTTTGGCTTCCCTAAAATCGACGGTTTTTAAGTTGGTAAAGACCCGCCCCTTGTTTTAGTCAGAATGAGTCTCCGGAACCCCGGGACATTGGCTTCCGCCAACAGTGAACTATTAAGGATCGCATCCCGCGCATATTCTACATTATAGCCTGCAACTGATTTAGCTTCCGCTTCTGGGAGATCAAACGGAGCTCAATTCGTTTCTGCTAGACGAGAAATAAAGAACATAACCAATACAGAGAACAAGGGAATACCAGACCATATCTGCTTTTGCGCCATGACAATCTCACTCGAATTACGG